>OW285239.1:153525257-153530257 GCA_935421215.2 Melolontha melolontha
TCATTAGAGAAACCAGCTTTAGTAACCGAATGTATATTTGCATTTCAAATAAACACTGGAAGAGCATCTATTTTGGGGCCATTATTTGAGAGTGTGCTTTGTTGTACATAGTTGGGTCGTGTTTCTCACGTTCAAACAAATGACCTTTGCTCCCCTACATTTAGAAAACAAACACTCGTAATATAATGGAATGCAGAAAAGTGAGATAATATCTTAAAATAAAAGGACGAACATCTTTTCCGCGTTTATTTTGTAAATATGCATATACGAATAATTGTAAACATAAAATAATATGATACTTCAACAGAGTATGCGTAAATTGTATTCCTTGCTTTGAATTCCTATACGCATCTGTAAACATATTTTAAATTTCGAAAATAAATAACATTTTACTCACTTCAATAATAATTCTTTGATTTTAGTTATAGTTTTATAGGGTTTTCCAGAACTCGCGCTCTAGAGAAAAAAATAGAAATCACCATAAAATGACATAAAATAATCCCAAAGAAAAAATTTCGTATCTTGAACGACATTCAAGAGAAGAACATTTTAATTCAATAATTCAATTTCTTTTGCAATCGTTCTATCTTTCTTAGCGTAAAATGCCTCTCTAAATGTAAGCCATACTTTGTATCCACCAATATCACCCAAACTCTCATGTATTTGCAACATTGCTTGTCGAGTATATTGATCATTAACAACTACATCATTTTGATCCCTTAAAACTTTCATAATTAAACCATCATTTATAATAAAATTTTTATAATTACCTTGATTTCTCAATTGCTCTCTTAAAACATTAAAACTTTCATCCCTTTGGACCTGAAGGATCACCTCATACTCAAACACCCCTTCAGCATATTCTCTATTATATTCATTTAATTCAACATAATGAAAATTACTTTTACTGTTATACCTGCATACGAGATAACGCATCGGCAGTAACATTTAGAACTCCCTTTATATGCCTAATTTCAAAATTATACTCTGACAATAACAAAGACCAGCGATATACTCTATTATTCTTAAATCTTGTACTCAAAAGTGATGTCAACCAGCGGCGGCTCGTGCATCAAAAATGTGGGGGTTGCAAATTTAGTGAATACTAATACTTTTTACAGTAGGTAAACAAGGTAGGTCACTAAGTATGTTTTATTAAAAGTAATTTTGCTAAGGTACATATAAAGAAGAAAAAAGGCTTTTAAAACTCACTGATTCTGATCCTGATTTTATTGAAGCAAAAAATCCATGCGACGATCTTTCGCAGTCGCAAATTTATCTTTCTTGAGAAAGCAAGTTCAAAAGCTCCACAAATACTTACACAATTAATTATAATGTTCACTACATATCGATTGTACTTAACTTTCTCGTTGTGCAATGCTATATTTCTTCGATATGCACTATCCATCTGAGCAGCAATATCCACATTCCCAAAAAGCGATAATTGGACTACATTTTTCATATGCCTTTGTGATATACTGTGTTTTTTAATTCGATCGCTTGAATGATTTAAATCAGTTAAACCCATTTTCGTCCATAATTCTTCACCTTCAAATAGTAAGCAAGGAAAGCAGAATAATGCATTTTTTATACTACAACCGCAAATCCACAAATGTTTATTATAAATATCCTTATTAAATAGTCTATTAAAAGTTCGCGTCTTACTGGAAATCGTTTGTTTCAGATTTAAATTCGGAACAGGTCTGCCCAACCGCTTTATTTCAATTTTTTCGGCGTACGTTCTTTTATAGAACGGATCCACTATTAAACTCTGCACTGAATTCATTATTATTTAAAAATAAAGAGCATAAACACTTTTAAACACACAAATACAACTTTTTTATTCGCTTTTATACCGTTGCACCGTAAGCAAGAAATATGTCTAATGTTTTGGTTGCACTGCTGCTGCAACACTATTGTCGTTTATGGAGATATACCCGAAAGACGTTCGACAAAGTTCGTCAGCCGTATAGGGATATATACGTTCGTGGATTGCAATGAGTCTGCAAACCAAGTGTGTTATTCTCTCATTTATTTAACGTATTCATATCCAATTAGATATACCTATTATAAGTAATTTATAATAGTTCATTTATTCTGTGAGGTAGTACAAATTTTTAATTTAAAAAATGTAGAATTACGCTTTTTTTCATTAAATTAAATCTATTAGTTTTGGTGGTTGCGCAAACTTGCAAACCATAGCAGAAACCGCCACTGAGTCAACTCAGCATGGGTCGGTTTCTACTATGAAGTTTTTGCCCAATAAATAAAATCTAAGCTTTTGAACCGCGTGTACTACAGCCAACATTTCTTTTTCGCTAATAGTATATTTAATTTCATAGCTTTTTAAGATTCGAGATATGAAACATATCGGTTGCTCCAAACCTTCATTATTAATCTGGATTAAAACTCCACTAATAGCAACATCACTTGCATCTACTCTTAATATAAGCTGTTTATTAAAATCAGGTAAAATTAAAATTAATTGGTTATAAAAGTCTTTCTTTAAATCCTCAAACGCTTTCATTCTTATAGCATTCCATTTAAACTTCTCATTCTTTTTAAGCTTTTCATACAAAGATGCACTTGTTCGTGCCTGGTATGGTACAAAACGTTTATAATAATTAACTATGCCTAAGAACCCTCTTAACATTCTTACATTCTTAGGTAAAGGATACTGTTTAATAAGCTCCAACCTACTTTGATCTACACTGACATATCTAGGACTTATATTATATCCTAGAAACTTTATTTCTTTTTTAAAAAATTCACACTTCATTAAATTTAATTTCAAACCTTCACTTACTAACACTTCCATTATTTTTCTCACATGTTCCAGGTGTTCCCTATAATTCCTGCTATAAATCAATATATCATCAATATAATGAGCCACATAATCTTCGTAAGGTTCTAATATCTGTTGCATAGCCCTTATCAACGCTGCTGCAGAACTACTTAATCCATATGGAACAGTCCTAAATTGGTATACTCTACCGTTCACTATAAAGCCACAATATTTCCTGGATTCTTTTTCCAATGGCACCAACCAAAAAGCACTCCTTAAATCCAACTTACTATATACTTTGCATTGCCACATTTCGCCAATAATGCTTGTATTGTTATCGGAGTTTCAAATTGAGCTTTTGTCCGCTCATTAAGTCTGCGCGCATCCAGACATAATCTAATGTCTCCTGACTTCTTTTTAACCACAACCAATGGATTTACATACCTCGTTTTACCACGTTCAATTATTCCATCATTTAACATCTTCTTTACTTCCACTTCTACCTGTTGTTGAATGTTTTTCGGGATTGGATAATTTTTTATTTTAAAAAGGTTTTGTTTCATCTACTTCTAATGAATGTCGATAATTTCTGTCAATACTGGGAAATTTATTTACTAATTCTATATTATTCTTTATTATTGTTTTAACTTCCTTTTCATATTCTTCATTGCAATCTAAAGACAGAGCGCCATCTAGGAGAATTTATCATAACTGTTGCTATGTTACATATTTTATTACGTTGTCAATAAACTGGTCGACTAAGGAACTTTTTTTAAATCCCTTCAAGTCTATATGTATACTGCCGCGGATTATGTGGAAACGTTGATAACACAGGCCTACAAAATAAAAAATTTTTTTTGGTGCATCTCTGTTTGTTTGAATAGTCGATAAAGTAGATAATGTACAGTATATTGACATACGTCATTTTAACTCATCAGCTCTAGTTTACCTACTACCCTCATTGTGAATTGTTGTCGGTCTTGTTATGGTCTTGTTCGTAACTAGTCATTATTACAATATCATCGATAAAGTTTGTGTTACTATTTCATTATGGCTAGTACATCCAGACGTTGTGTTAACGATCCTGATATATTTTGTTATGTTTGTGGTGAATACATACTGAAAAATCAGCGTAAATCGATTACAAACACAGTGCGTCGTTTGTATTTTGCTTACTTCGGTATTGAAATTCTACACCAAGATAAAGTGTGGGTGCCTCATAGTGTTTGTAAAATATGCGTTGAACATTTGCGACAATGGGAGAGAGGGAAACGTAAGTCTTTGAAGTTTGGAGTGCCTATGACATGGCGAGAACAAAAAAATCATTATGACGACTGTTACTTTTGTATGATTAATATAGTGGGCATCAACAAAAACAATCGCCATAAATGGAAATACCCCAATATTTCTTCAGTACAAAGACCTGTTCCTCATTCAGAAAATGTTCCAATACCAATTTTTCACCAGGTAGTGCAGCAATCTCAGGAGGATGAAGCTGAAATACCTATTTCTTCCCAAGTAGATGATGACTTTCAATACTGCGGAATAACATCAGATCCTAAGCCATTTTCGCAGAATGAGCTTAGTGACCTCATCAGAGACTTAGATCTTTCGAAGGAACGTGCTGAGTTACTAGCGTCAAGATTAAAAGAAAAAAATTGTCTTTCCTCAGATGTTCGAGTGTCTACATATCGCACGAGAGAGGGAAAGTTATTGAAGTTTTTTTCATCTGATGAAAATTTTGTGTATTGCTGTAATGTGAGTGGTTTGCTGGCTTTCATGGGTTTAACGATCTATCAGCCCAATGAATGGCGTCTCTCAATTTGTTAAGGCTCTCGATAGAAATGGTCAATGTTTCCAGTTTATTTTTCACAAATTTCCTGGTTTAAGTACTGAAAAACTAAAAGCAGGTATCTTTGATGGACCTCAAATACGTAAATTGATGAAAGACACAACTAATTTTGAGACTTGTATGAATGATGTGGAGAAGCTTGCCTGGCAATCTTTTGTAGCAGTTGCACAAAATTTCCTCGGAAATCATAAGGCTGACAACTATGTAGAACTAGTAGAGGAAATGCTGGTGCGATTCAAAGATTTAGGCTGTAATATGAGTATAAAATTACACTATCTCAATAGTCATCTACATTACTTCCAACACAATTTAGGAGATCTAAGCGAAGAACAAGGGGAACTTTTCCACCAAGACCTAAAAACA